>JAPMUZ010000001.1:4670952-4675952 GCA_029931735.1 Dactylonectria alcacerensis
AGACAGTCAGATTCCCCTTGTCCGTACCAGTTCTAAGTTGGTTGTTAACCGCCGCCGGACGGCGAAGCCTGCTAAGGACATCAGCACCCCGGATGCTACGGCTGCGCCAAGCCTGATTGCCCGGCTGGTGGCTGCCTGCTTTCCCAAGGCGTCCTTCCAAAGCCCAACGTGCCCAACCCTTCAGAGGCCAATCCTTATCCCGAAGTTACGGATCTGTTCGACTTCGCCCTATCTACATTGTTCTATCAACCGAGGCTGTTCCGCAGCGGAGACTGTACGGTTATGGTACGACTGGCGTGATTATTTCTTCCGTGGATTTTCAAGGGACGTCGAGAGCACACCGGACCCAACAGAGGTGCTGACTCTTCAAGCCATTAAACCCTGGCTCAGGACAAACCGATTTCAGGGTGATAGACCGTTGAAGAGAACTCTGCCCGGGGCCCCCGCCGTCGTCTCCACGTTCAGTTGCGTTGCACCGCAAACCCACATCCAGGTGCCGGAATGACCAGGCCGAAGCAGCACCGCTAGACGGCGCAAAGTGCGCCTTTGAAACAGGAACTTCCCTATAGCTTAGGATCGGCCATGTCCAACCGCTGTTCGCGGAACCCTTTCCACACTTCGGTCCCTTCAGGGTTCTCATTGAAGTGTTGCTACTACCACCAAGATCTGCACCTAGAGGCCGTTCAGCGGGCTCACGCCCTAGGCCGTCACTGACCTCTACGTGCGCCTACTCCTCAGGGCAGCAGTTTCTTGCTACTACCTGGGGGCGAGGTACTGGGTGAGGCGCTTGAGCGCCATCCATTTTCAGGGCTGGTAAAACTGGCAGGTGAGTTGTTGCAGTCCTTGGCAGTTCCGACTTCCATGGCCACCGTCCTGCTGTCAAGAGATGTACTAACACCTTTTTGTGGTGTCTGATGAGCGTCTGCTCTGGCACCTTCGCCTCACGTTCGGTTCGTCACATCGCCAGTTCTGCCACCAAAAAATAGCCCACTAGTGTTGATGCCATTCGAATGCCCGTTCAACTAAGTAGCAAGGACTTCTTACATATTTAAGTTTGAGAATGGATGAGGCTAAAGCCAAGCGCCCCACACAGTTACAATCATTCGCTTCACCTCCATAAAACTGAGTTCAACACTGCTATCTGAAACTTCTGGCGGAAACCAACTACTGAAAGGGTTCGATTAGTCTTTCGCCCCCATGCCCATATTTGACGATCGATTTGCACGTCAGAACCGCTGCCGAGCCTCCACCAGAGTTTCCTCTGGCTTCACCCTATACAGAAACAGTTCACCTTCTTTCGGTCCGGCCCCGTATGCTCTTGCTCAAATCCGTCGAGAACATCAGGATCAGTCGATGATGCCGCCAGCTCTCCTGCGTTCACTTTCGTGCGGCGTAGGCAACACCCGAACACTTCGCATACAGGAACACGACTCCTTGGTCCGTGTTTCAAGACGGATGCGCTGATGACCATTACGCCAGCATCCTTGCGAATGCACGAACCTCAATCTAAGGGTATTACACAATGGGCTATAACACTCCCGGGGAGCCACATTCAGCCTTTATCACCCCACAGCGAACTGATGCTGGCCTGAACTGGAAGAGTGCACCAGGGAGAACCCTGGATGATCAACCAAGCCCGATCCGTGCATGAGCGCTTCCCTTTCAACAATTTCACGTACTTTTTAACTCTCTTTTCAAAGTGCTTTTCATCTCCCGATCACTCTACTTGTGCGCTATCGGTCTCTGGCCAATATTTGGCTTTTAGAAGACATATACCTCCCCATTGAGAGCAGCATTCCCAAACTACTCGACTCGTCGAAGGAGCTTTACAGAGGATCGGTGTCCAACCAGACGGGGCTCTCGCCCTCTATGGCGTCCGTTCCAGGGAACTCGGAAGAGCACCTCACCAAAAGCATCACCTCTACGCAAATTACAACTCGGTCCGAAGGCCAGATTTCAAATTTGAGCTGTTGCCCTTCACTCGCCGTTACTAGGGCAATCCCTGTTGGTTCTTTTCTATGTATTGATATGCTTAAGTTCAGCAGGTAACCTACCTGATCCGGGGTAAACGTTCCAGAAGTTGGGGGTTTAACGGCGTGGCCGCGCTGTTTCCCGTTGCGAAGATGTGCTACTACGCAGAAGGCTTCTAGCGAGACCGCCACTAGATTTAGGGGACGGCAGGCGCGGAGGCTCGCCAGTCACAACACCAAGCCCGGGGGCTTGAGGGTTGAAATGACGCTCTGGACTTCAGGCATGCCCCGCAACAGAATGCTAGCGGGCGCAATGTGCGTTCAAAGATTCGATGATTCACTGAATTCTGCAATTCACATTACTTATCGCATTTCGCTGCGTTCTTCATCGATGCCAGAACCAAGAGATCCGTTGTTGAAAGTTTTGATTTATTTAATCGGTTTACTCAGAAGACTTCTTAAATGTAATCAGGGTTTGGGGTCCTCTGGCGGGCTGTCGGAACAGGCACCGCCGGGGAGCAACAAATAGAGTATGTTATTCTGAGGGTTTTGCGGAGTTGTAAACTCGGCAGTCCCTCCGCTGGTTCTGTAAGAGCCTTGTTACGACTTTTGCTTCCTCCTAAATGACCGAGTTTGGAGAGCTTTCCGGCCCTGGTAGGGTGCCCTCTCTGGGCCAGTCCGGACGCCTCACTGAGCCATTCAATCGGTAGTAGCGACGGGCGGTGTGTACAAAGGGCAGGGACGTAATCAACGCAAGCTGATGACTTGCGCTTACTAGGGATTCCTCAAGTTGAAGGTTACAACTAATTGCAATGCTCTGTCCCCAGCACGGTGAGTTTAACAAGATTACGGACCTTCCGGTCAAGGGAGAACTCGCTGGCTCCGTCGAATGCGCGCACGTGCGGCCCAGAACATCTAGAATACAGACCTGTTATTGCCTCAAACTTCCATCGGCGACAAATAGGTCCCTCTAAGAAGCCAGCGTACTGCCAAAGCAATACGGGCTGTTGGCAGGTTAAGGTCTCGTTCATTATCTATCACCAAAATTAAGCAGACAAATCACTCCACCAACTAAGAACGGCCATGCACCACCACCCACAAAATCGAAGAACTTCAATCTGTCGATATCATTCGTGTCTGGACCTGGTGAGTTTCCCCGTGTTGAGTCAAGTCTGACCGCAGGCTCCACACCTAGTGGCCCGCCCTTTAAATCAATTTCTTTAGTTTCAGCCTTGCGACCATACTCCCCTGGGCCAAGCACTTTGATTTCTCGTAAGGTGCCGAACAGATTAAAAAAAAATAACGCTCGTCCGATCCCTAGTCGGCATGGATTTATGGTTAAGACACCACGACGGTATCTGATCGTCTTCGATCCCCTAACTTTCGTTCCTGATTAATGAAAACATCCTTGGCAAATGCTTTCGCAGTAGTTAGTCTTCAATAAATCCAAGAATTTCACCTCTGACAATTGAATACTGATGCCCCCGACTGTCCCTATTAATCATTACGGCGGTCCTAGAAACCAACAAAATAGAACCACACGTCCTATTCTATTATTCCATGCTAATGTATTCGAGCATAGGCCTGCCTGGAGCACTCTAATTTTTTCAAAGTAAAAGTCCTGTTTCCCCGCCACACCCAGTGAAGGGCATGGGGTTCCACAGAGGGAAAGGCCCGGCCGGACCGGTACACGCGGTGGGCGGGACCCATTGTTGGTGAGATTCGGCTTTGAGCACCCAACACATGGCACTGTCTGCGCTATTGCGTTGGAATTACCGCGGCTGCTGGCACCAGAACTTTTCAATTGTTCCTCGTTAAGGGATTTAAATTGTACTCATTCCAATTACAAGACCCAAAAGAGCCCTGTATCAGTATTTATTGTCACTACCTCCCCGTGTCGGGATTGGGTAATTGCGCGCCTGCTACCCCTTTAGCGGATGTAGTAGCCGTTTATCGACTCTTCACCGAGTTCGAGCCCTAACCACTCATTACTGCGTTGCAACCGCTGTTTGGCCGTACCCGGCATCTCGAAGAAGTTGATAAGGAAGAAATTTCAGATGAACATCGCCGGCACGGACGTAAATTCGAGGTTATCAACGCTGAATCACAAGAGGCCCGAAGGGCTCGTTGGTTTTTAATCTAATAAATACATCCCCTCCGAAGTCGGGATTTTCAGCATGTATTAGCTCTAGAGTTACCGCGGTTATCCAGGTAGTAAGGTACTATCAAATAAACGATAACTTATATAATGAGCCATTCGCAGTTTCGCTGTATAATTGCTTATACTTAGACATGCATGGCTTAATCTTTGAGACAAGCATATGACTACTGGCAGAATCAACCAGGTAACTATCGTGCGCCGGGGTTGGCCACCGGTGCATGTTTCAGCACCGGAGAGATGGTAAGTTACTGGATGGCACCACTGAAGATGCACCCGCACAGCGCCGTCGGCAGGGCCAACAGCGCCGCTAGGGCATTCCGATTTCCCCCTCTAAATTCCCCAGAGCATCCGTCCGCCGCACTACCTCACAGTGGAGGGTGTGACTTAGGCGCCCCGAGAGGAGGACTCACCGCACAGCATCTACCATTCCGGTGTCAGCTGCACGGGGTTGACTCCCGTTGCTCAGTTGGTAGGTCTAGCCAGCGGCCAGTTACCCACAGAGCCCAACCGGCAGTGGACGGAGGCGGGCCTCTGTCCCCTATAGCCAGGCATCCTCAGGAGGCGTACCGCCGGAGCAGCCGCTTTAGTGAGGGTCGACGCCCACTATGAACCCCTCGCCACCGAGACGAACACACACCACCACAGAGGGCGGGGAGACGCTACAGGCTTGTTACAAGGGCCACGCAGTGGGAATCATTAAGATCAGGTACAAGGTTTCGCGGCGCCTTTCGGGACCACTTAGAAGTTGTGGAAGACCAGACCCAAGCTGTTGCCAGCTCGGGAATTTTCTTCCCTTCTCATATACCCACCGACGGACTTTTGGTGGGGCGCACGCCAGACCGGGCTCGAGGGCCACTTTTTGATTTCCG
>JAPMUZ010000001.1:4703452-4705952 GCA_029931735.1 Dactylonectria alcacerensis
ACAGGCATAGTTCACCTTCTTTCGGGTCCGGCCCCGTATGCTCTTACTCAAATCCATCCGAGAACATCAGGATCGGTCGATGATGCGCCGAAGCTCTCACCTGCGTTCACTTTCATTACGCGTAGGGGTTTAACACCCGAACACTCGCATACGAAGACGACTCCTTGGTCCGTGTTTCAAGACGGGTCGCTGATGACCATTACGCCAGCATCCTTGCGAATGCGCGAACCTCAGTCCACCACAGGGTATTACACAATGGGCTATAACACTCCCGAGGGAGCCACATTCCCAAAGCCTTTATCCCCCACAGCGAACTGATGCTGGCCTGAACTGGAAGAGTGCACCAGGGAGAACCCTGGATGATCAACCAAGCCCAAGTCTGGTCATGAGCGCTTCCCTTTCAACAATTTCACGTACTTTTTAACTCTCTTTTCAAAGTGCTTTTCATCTTTCGATCACTCTACTTGTGCGCTATCGGTCTCTGGCCAATATTTAGCTTTAGAAGACATATACCTCCCATTTAGAGCAGCATTCCCAAACTACTCGACTCGTCGAAGGAGCTTTACAGAGGATCGGTGTCCAACCAGACGGGGCTCTCACCCTCTATGGCGTCCCGTTCCAGGGAACTCGGAAGGCACCTCACCAAAAGCATCCTCTACAAATTACAACTCGGACCCGAAGGCCAGATTTCAAATTTGAGCTGTTGCCGCTTCACTCGCCGTTACTAGGGCAATCCCTGTTGGTTTCTTTTCCTCCGCTTATTGATATGCTTAAGTTCAGCGGGTATTCCTACCTGATCCGAGGTCAAACGTTCAGAAGTTGGGGGTTTAACGGCGTGGCCGCGCTGTTTCCCAGTGCGAGGTGTGCTACTACGCAGAGGAAGCTACAGCGAGACCGCCACTAGATTTAGGGGACGGCGGGCGCGGAGGCTCGCCGATCCCCAACACCAAGCCCGGGGGCTTGAGGGTTGAAATGACGCTCGGACAGGCATGCCCGCCAGAATACTAGCGGGCGCAATGTGCGTTCAAAGATTCGATGATTCACTGAATTCTGCAATTCACATTACTTATCGCATTTCGCTGCGTTCTTCATCGATGCCAGAACCAAGAGATCCGTTGTTGAAAGTTTTGATTTATTTAATCGGTTTACTCAGAAGACTTCTTAAATGTAATCAGGGTTTGGGGTCCTCTGGCGGGCTGTCGGAACAGGCACCGCCGAGGCAACAAATAGGTATGTTCACAGGGGTTTGGGAGTTGTAAACTCGGTAATGATCCCTCCGCTGGTTCACCAACGGAGACCTTGTTACGACTTTTACTTCCTCTAAATGACCGAGTTTGGAGAGCTTTCCGGCCCTGAGAAGTAGTTGCCCACCTCTCTGGGCCAGTCCGGACGCCTCACTGAGCCATTCAATCGGTAGTAGCGACGGGCGGTGTGTACAAAGGGCAGGGACGTAATCAACGCAAGCTGATGACTTGCGCTTACTAGGGATTCCTCGTTGAAGAGCAATAATTGCAATGCTCTATCCCCAGCACGACGGAGTTTAACAAGATTACCCGGACCTTCCGGTCAAGGGAGAACTCGCTGGCTCCGTCAGTGTAGCGCGCGTGCGGCCCAGAACATCTAAGGGCATCACAGACCTGTTATTGCCTCAAACTTCCATCGGCTTGAGCCGATAGTCCCTCTAAGAAGCCAGCGTACTGCCAAAGCAATACGGGCTATTTAGCAGGTTAAGGTCTCGTTCGTTATCGCAATTAAGCAGACAAATCACTCCACCAACTAAGAACGGCCATGCACCACCACCCACAAAATCAAGAAAGAGCTCTCAATCTGTCAATCCTCATTGTGTCTGGACCTGGTGAGTTTCCCCGTGTTGAGTCAAATTAAGCCGCAGGCTCCACCCCTGGTGGTGCCCTTCCGTCAATTTCTTTAAGTTTCAGCCTTGCGACCATACTCCCCCTGGAGCCCAAGCACTTTGATTTCTCGTAAGGTGCCGAACGAGTCAAAAAATAACATCGTCCGATCCCTAGTCGGCATAGTTTATGGTTAAGACTACGACGGTATCTGATCGTCTTCGATCCCCTAACTTTCGTTCCTGATTAATGAAAACATCCTTGGCAAATGCTTTCGCAGTAGTTAGTCTTCAATAAATCCAAGAATTTCACCTCTGACAATTGAATACTGATGCCCCCGACTGTCCCTATTAATCATTACGGCGGTCCTAGAAACCAACAAAATAGAACCACACGTCCTATTCTATTATTCCATGCTAATGTATTCGAGCATAGGCCTGCCTGGAGCACTCTAATTTTTTCAAAGTAAAAGTCCTGTTTCCCCGCCACACCCAGTGAAGGGCATGGGGTTCCACAGAGGGAAAGGCCCGGCCGGACCAGTACACGCGGTGAGGCGGACCGGCCAGCCAGGCCCAAGGTTCAACTACGAGCTTTTTAACCACAACAACTTTAATATACGCTATTGGAGCTGGAATTACCGCGGCTGCTGG